>JBAMBK010002446.1:0-14791 GCA_037043435.1 Drosophila suboccidentalis
GTGAGTCAGTCAGTCAGGACAAAGAATTTTATATATATAGATAATTATATTATTATAATTATTATTATATAATTATTACATAATAATTATAATTATTGAGTTGCTTAATATTGCATACCAGAAAATTGGTCTTCATACATGTGCATTGCAAGAGTACCCAGTGCTGCCAGACAGTTTGATTTTGTTTAATAGGAATGCGGGCTATCATTTATGCAAAAATTTCTGATATCCCATAAAAAAACCTCTTTACGAGGTAAAAGTCTAGTGACGAAAACATTTTCATGCCCCAAAATTTCTGATATCCAATTTCGTGACGAATAATATTAAGTTTTACATATAAATAATTAAAAAAAAAATTTTTGCATTCGGCACTGCGCAAAACAATGAGTTTTATTTGGTATGAAGAATTGCGACATTTTTGTGAAATGTGCCGAGTGCCAAAGTTTTTTTTAAAATTATTTATATGTAAAACTTAATATTATTCGTCACAAAATTGGATATCAGAAATTTTGGGGCATGCAAATGTTTTCGTCACTAGTACGTTTTACTTTGAATTGGAATAGGACAGTAGCAGCAATTACATTTGACTAACACTCCAGTAACAATGAAATCTATAATTTGACGGTCGTTCTTAAAGATTCGACAGTGGCGCAAAGTGTAGAGCGTCCGATTTTTGCATGAATTCTCAGATTCGGGTTCCGGGTTCGAATTCTGCCACGGACAAAATTTTTTTTTTTTTTTTTTTAAATGCAATTAATTTGTTAGTAGATGATCCGCAAAGGTTTTTTAATGTTTTTCAATTTTAAAAGGGTTGTATGGACTCTGCCCAGTGCAGAGTATATTGAAAATGAAAAGACGTCTGCTTGCTTTCGATCTCCAATATGCAATGATTTAATGTTCTCAAATTACAGAGGCTGAGACCTCTAGTATAACAAAAGCTCTTCGTGAGCGACTTGAGTGTTTACAGTTGTTCGATTACAATTTAGGGTATCAAAATAAGACAAAATTACAAATGAATATAAAAGAATGAATAAATTGAATTATGTATTTGCAAATGTGACGATCTCCTCAAACAAGGGTGTTGGCAGAAATCTTAGCTGCAAATTAAAGAATCGCTGTAGTCAGATCTGTGTAAGGTGCTAAGTTTCCGTTAAATTTGCAATGTTAGGGAGACGCGGGTTCATACTGAACCCTCCTCGAGAGTGCCGACTGGAAATGGCGCCACAGTGTTCCTGACCAAAGTCAGGCGGCTGTCAGCAAAGATCGGGGGTCGAAACTATGTGCTCTGGTTTTATAATTGCCAAGTTATATAGGCAAGACCCTTGGTCATGGTACTGAGGTATCTTTCTATAAACACTAAATACCTTTTGACAAAGTAATTTTGTCAAAAGCAGAGACAATTGCAAAAATTTTTGATATCTCGCAAAAAAACCTCTTTACGCGGTAAAAGTCTAGTGACGAAAACATTTCCATGCCTCAAAACTTCTGATATCCAATTTTGTGACGAAATATATTAAATTTTGTATATATGTTAATTTATTATATATGCCAAAAAAAAATATATATATTCAAAGTAAAAAAAAAAATTGGCATTCGGCACTGCGCAAAAAATTATTTTTAGGTGCAAAGAAGCTGAACCTTTTTGCGCAAAGTGCGGAGTGCCAATTTTTTTTTTTGCTTTGTATATATTCATTTTTTTTTTGGCATATATAATAAATTAACATATATAAAAAATTTAATATATTTCGTCACAAAATTGGATATCAGAAGTTTTGGGGCATGGAAAGGTTTTCGTCACTAGACTTTTACCTCGTAAAGAGGTTTTTTTGGGAGATATAATTAACAATGATACTGTTTGATACTGTCAATCATGACATATTATGTACTAAAATGTGAAGGTTATATAATTTTACCAACACAGCTGAATTACTTTTAGGGTCATATTTAAGAAATAGATATCAGTCCGTTGTTACTTTGTCACGTTCGTCGTCCTTTCTCTCTATTAAGAGTGGCGTCCCCCAAGGATCAGTCCTTGGTCCTTTACTGTATTCGTGTTATGTCAATGATCTTCCTGATGTTGTCTCTGAATGTAATGTTCATATGTATGCTGATGATGTCCAAATTGCTAAGACCAACTGGACACCTGCTCTTTTCTATTAAAAGCAAGTAATATTAAAAATTGAATTTACTAAAATTATTAAGTTAAAAACGAATTGTTAAAATTAAGTACAAGTTATTTTAAAACAATTGTAATACCAATCATAAAATTAAATCTATTGAATTATGTTGTGACTAGTGCAATAATTATAAGTTCCTTAAAAATTTTAGCACTAGGATGTTAAATAAATAAATAAAAAAAAAAAATAATAATAATAATATATAATTCAAAGTTAGATATAAACACTGCCGTAAACGAGTCTACACGTCGCGAGGTTTGCGAAATATTTTCGACGTGTAATCCGCAAAAACAAGACGAACACTTAAAGACGATCACAAAGCTTATCAACGACGACACTAAGAAGTACGAGGATTATTTTGTAAAGGCAGGCGTTCCTTACAAAATAGTCAAAGATGCAGAACTTATAGTGGTTCCGCAGAAAACGATTATCGACGAAGCTCAAGATAGAGGAAATTTCTCTATGAAGAAGACGAAAGAGCTAAAATTGCAGAAAGAAGACGTGCCGCTGCAGACGTACCAGAGCCAGAGCGTTACTTTTGGCAACCCTTCTTATATAATTTCAGATAGAGTTCAGCGAGCGACTAAATTGACGTATTCGATGACCATTGATACCACACCGTTCGAGCTTCTTTTGGGTATCAAAATGCGCACCAAAGATGACGAGCAGCTTCAGGATCTGATTCAGAAAGAGTCCATCATTGCATATTCAGAGGATCGCAATGAGCTACGGGCAAAGGCGAAGACTCAAATCCTTAATCTGCAAGCCGAGAACAAGAAGACGTATAACTTATGACGTAAAGCAGCGAGGCAGTACAACTTTGGCGATCTAGTTGCCATAAAGAGTACGCAGTTTGGAAGCGGACTCAAACTCAAGCCGAAGTTTCCGATGGGCCAAAACACTCATCGTCGTGTGCCGAGTACCTTAAACCATGGTCCACGTTCAACGACGAGGACAGCGACGATGCACCCGAGGCGAGTGCATAATCAGGATGGCCGGATGTGGGCTGGTATATGCCAGAATACATCATTGATCCCTAGACAACAAGACGAGCAAAGACAACGAGCAAGAACAAGAGAAGAGACAACGAGCATGTTTGAAGAACACAAGGCGAATTCACGCACAGGCGAATTCGCAATAGCAAATGGAATGCAAAAGTAGATCGACGAGCGAGATGCCGAACGAGGAGTTGAAGTTCGGCCTCTGACGCGAAAGGTTGTGAGAACTTAAACCCAAACGACGAAAGACGCACATTCAGTTTTCTTTATTATTCAATATTATAATATATATATACTATTATATACTATCCCAAGAGTACAATGTTATGCTATTGCCAATTGCATATGCATCCCGAGCTTTCACACAGGGAGAGAGCAATAAATCAACTACAGAGCAGGAATTAGCTGCTATTCACTGGGCAATAAAACATTTCAGACCATACGTTTACGGAAGGCATTTCTTAGTTAAAACTGATTATAGACCCCTCACCTATATATTTTCAATGAAAAATCCAACTTCAAAACTAACCAGAATGAGACTAGATTTAGAAGAATACCAATTTACAGTAGAGAACCTCAAGGGGAAAGATAACCATGTAGCGGATGCATTATCCCGCATAAATATAGAGACACTGATTGACATGAACAGGAAAATATTAATAGTTCAAACAAGATCATCAAAGAGACAGGAAACCATCTGCGCAGATAAAAAACAAAAATTGCAAATGAAAACAAAGAGCTCAATGTTTATGTCGTTGTTAACAATAACGACGCAAAGAAATATGTGAAACTAAAATTTGGTCATTGCAATTGTTTATTTAAGCAAGGAACAAAAATTATTTCGCAATTTCAAATTAATGATCTGTACTTTGACTTAGGCAAATTTTTTCAAAGGCTTGATTCAGAAGCCGGGTTACATAATTTACAGATGTCACCAAGTGAACAAATTTTCGAATTTGTATCACTTAAAGTGCTTTCAGACGAACGTGTGAATTTTGCCATTCACATAATTCGCATCCGTTATCAAACAAAAATACCATCGGTTTTTTCCTCATAGAACCTGGCCACACTCTGAAAAGTTTTATACAAAAGTGCCTCAATCTAGTAGACGTGTTCTATTTCCATCGGTGAGCACCGGTGAAAAGCTGACGCTTTTTTAATTCTGACTGTTCACACGACACCGACAGTTTTGTGACAAAAAGTATCGGTGAAAAAATTCTCTTCTGAAATCACTTTTAATGAATTTTAAAATATGGGCGATAAATGTTTGAAAATATTAAAAGTAGCGCTACTAACAAAGGTGACACAAATAGACAAAAATGACGAAGGTCAAATAGAAAGAGGCCATACAGGGATTACGCGTACCCTGTTAAAGATTAAAAAATATTACTATTGGCCCCAAATGAATAAGACTCCTACAAAGTATGTGAAAACGTGTGTGAAATGCCAATGGCAAAAACCACAACACATACCAAAGCCCCAATGATAATTACAACTACACCGATTACAGCTTTCGATACTGTTCTAGTTGATACAATCGGACCATTCTCTCGTTCAGAGAATAGAAACGATTTTGCAGTCACTATAATTCCATAAAAAAACCTCTTTACGAGGTAATAGTCTAGTGACGAAAACATTTTCATGCCCCAAAATTTCTGATATCCAATTTTGTGACGAATAATATTAAGTTTTACACATAAATAATTGAAAAAAAAATTTTGGCACTCGGCACATTGCGCTAAAATGTCTCAATTCTTCATACCAAAAAAAACTCACTGTTTTGCGCAGTGCCGAATGCCAAAAATTTTTTTTTCAATTATTTATGTGTAAAACTTAATATTATTCGTCACAAAATTGGATATCAGAAATTTTGGGGCATGAAAATGTTTTCGTCACTAGACTATTACCTCGTAAAGAGGTTTTTTTATGGGATATCAGAAATTTTTGAGTAAGACATCAGAAATTTTGAAAATTTCAATATATTTTGTCAGTATAACTTGTCAACTTTGTTTATTGTTTGTACAAGCAAAAAAAAACTTGCCGGCAACACTGGTTCCCTTTATATACCATATTTAAAAGTGATTTGAAACGTATATTTTTCTTAAATCGCCAAAATGAGAGAAAAAATACCTTATTTTACCTGTAGCTTTTTACCTGTGTTCTTAAGCAAAAAAGTTTACAGCTATGCTTAAAAGCCCTTCGAACTACCATTTCAACAATATATAGATCACATTTGTAGCTTCTATCGTTTGGATGCTATGGGGGTTTTAATTTTAGCGGTTTTTAGCATTCCGCTAAACTAGCGATTTTTCGAAAAAAGTCGTAGAACAAACGTTTATAGATTTTTGAGCAGGAACAAGTCCTCATTCAAACTTTTAAGCTTAATCAACGATTTGATCCAAACAAACAAACAGACATACTGACTTTTCATCTCATTTTCGGAAGGCCACTAAAAATTTCAAATTTAATTATTTTTTGAAACCTATGAAATCGGATTTCGATGATCGAGGTGTCATTCGACGCGTATTTTTGATTAAAATTGTAAAAAATTTAAAAACAATTCAAAAAGGCTCCAACGGCTCCATTAGCTCCAATAATTTAAATTTTTCCCCTCCCACTTACACCTGTTTATCTCACGAACCAGGTGAGTTTCCAAAAGTCTTAGTATGCCCATTTGTAAGTTAAATTGATACCTTTCGATCGGTATATAACTCGACCTGATCGGACAATCATAGCAAATTTTCCATTCTTCCTGTGTATATATAATAGTCCCCTTCGCACCCTTCTTGCTGCTTTCGTCACTAGCGCAGACTGCCGTCCGCAGTGATATTCCATGCCCAGTATAATAACGTAAACATAGCTGGACCAAAGAACACTTTGGCCACCACACACCAATTCAAACCCATAATGTAAACATAAAGGCATCTTATAGAATTATGTTATAAGTCAATGATTGTATCGCAAGAGCTTCAGTTTATACTCAACCCCGAATCAAACCACTTCAAAATAAATATATTAATTATTACGAGTGCTGTATTTGTTTCATTTATATATGTTTCATATATTGTGAACTTAAAACAGCAGCCGGTCTTAACGGACAAATAAAAACAAACACAAAAAAAGAGTGATTTCTTGCAAACAGCCAAAGGCATAAGCAGAATCATTTAAGTGTAACAACGTAAAAAGTGACATAAAAACAGACAAAGTCATAATTGTGTCACCAAAGAACCTAAATCAAAACAAGTGGGAAAAACTATAGTCGAGATCCCGACTATAGGATACCCGTTACTTATCTATACATGTATATAAAACTCTTTGTCCTGACTGACTGACTGACTGACTAACACATCAACGTACAGCCCAAACGGTAAAAGATAGAAAAGCTGAAATTTGCACACAACATAGATGAGATAATTTCATCGTGCAATAAGAGGGCGTTTTGCGTAATTCGACCTCTAAATGGGTTAAATCGGGGTCAAAGGTCACGTAATTGCTTTGTATGAAAAACTTTTTTGTTTCTTAAGATATCTCAACCAAACTCACAGATTATATGTTTGGGACTGTCCTTTACATTCTGACCAAATTTGGTCAAAGTCGGATGACTATATCATATAGCTGCCATTGGAACAATCGGATGCAAAATAACCTTTAGTATGAAAAACTCTTTTGTTTCTTAAGATATCTCAACCAAACTCACAGATTGTAGGTTTGGGGTCTCTAACATTCTGGCCAAATTTGGTCAAAGTCGGGTTACTATATCATATAGCTTCCATAGAAACAATCGGATTCAAATTAACCTTTAGAATCAAAAAGTCTGTTGTTGTATGAGATATTCTTACAAAACTCACAGATTAAATCTTCTTGCTAAATTTTGACTTTTTTCTCAAATTTAGCTCTTTCCCGCCAAATTTTGCTTTTTCCCGCCAAATCACTAAATCTGACTTTTAGCCAAAGTTCAATTGCAAGGAAGAAGTATTAAAACCTCGGACAGCGGATGTTAAATATTTCCGTTTTTTTTACAAAAAATGCTATATTATATAAATATGTTAAAGCGGACTATTAAGGACCTTCTTTTCAAGCTGGGGGTTGGCGAGCGAAGCGAGCAGGGTGCGGAGCACCCTAGTTTAAATATATATGTATATTAGTCCGGAATATTATAAAAATTTTTTTTATAAATATTTTAATTTCAACGAAACGTTTTACTGCAATCTGTCGCATCGTGACAGTTGGCAACGTAAAGAGAGCAAAGTGTTGCAGGGTATGATAAAAGTCTCTCCTCATTAAATGCAGCTCAGCCGTGAATTTGTGATCATAAGAATAAAGTTCACGTAACAAAGAACAAGATCCGATATTTTTATGCCGTGAAATATTTTAAACTTTTGAAATATTTCTTTGATGTTACGAAAGCATTTATTGCTAGAATATGCGATATGAATTTTAAAATATGCTAGATTTTAGGCTTTAAGCTATTTGCAAATTTTATAAGCATTTTCAGCCTGAAAACTGCTAAATTGGCAACACTGATTGAGACAACACCTTCAAGTTAACAACTGTGAAATGTTGTCATTACTGTTATTGCTTTTCCAAATTTTGTCTTGAAACCATTGTTTCAGATAGACCCTTAAGAAATGGCAATTTTTTTAAATTTTCAAATAGCAGCTCCTTCTGGTTAACAACTTTGCAGCTCTTTAATCTCGAACCTGTTACAATGCTCTATTATTTCTAAATGTGGGCATTTCAATTACCATAAACTATTAGTGTATGAGTTAAAGTATGAATGAATATAAGTTTCTAGCTTGCCTAAAACTTTAATCAGTCATTACCACCGTTTTATTTGTCCCATCTTGTTGCGATTTAGTAGGATGATAGTTATTAACAGTAGTTAACGAAAACTACAAAAAAAAACGTAATATCTTAAAAACTGTGCGAATGGTGGTTTTTCGCAATTTGCGAAGGCGGAAAAGGGCGTGGCAAAATTTTGAAACAAACTTGATCTGCGTGGGGTTTATAGAAATCTGTGTGCCAAATTTGGTTACTCTAGCTCTTATAGTCTCTGAGATCTATGCGCTCACACAGACGGACAGACGGACGGACGGACGGACGGACAGACAGACGGACAGACGGACATGGCTATATCGACTCGGCTGTTGATGCTGATCAAGAATATAGATACTTTATATGGTCGGAGATGCTTCCTTCTCCCTGTTACATACATTGCAACGAATACAATATCCCCTTTTACTTATTTTTATAAGTAACGGGTATAATTAACAAGCGATAATTATATACTTTTATAAAATTAAATTAATATTTTTGAATATTTAAATATTTTGCTAAATGATGTATAAAATTAATTATTGATGAAAAATGATGTAATGAGCCCACGAGCATAGGTAAACGTATGTATGAGAGGTATGATCTTTTCATTATTATTTGTCCTTATTATTATTATTATAGAGGTTAGCCACATCGTCATCTTGAGCTCAACGAGGGCAGTTTTTGGTGAGTCCTAAGACTTGGTAAATTTTGATCATATACATAAACATACTGTCGACATTTTTTTTATATAATAACGAGTTCAACTTTGGTTTCTTAATAAAAAAATATAACTTTATTAAATAGAAAACTTAAAGCGAGTTGAACAGCGGAGTTTGAGAATAATTCAAGACTAAATGTAAAATAGTTTGACGTCGCTTAACAAACCTCGGCTTTGAGCTTTTGGAGATGAGCTTTGCGCTCTAATATAAACAGAGAGATCTTAGGGATCGCTCTTATTGAGAAGACGAATATTTGGGTGGTAAGCAACAGCCTGGATTTGTGCCGCGTCGGCAGATTTGACCCTTGGTGGGAATAACAATTCTAGCACCCTACCATTGGGTACTCAAAGGAGTCATCATGTTCGCACCTTTCTACATTAACGAGCAGCTCACAAAATGCAACTACAACATCTTCAAAGAGGCAATGAAGATGAAGAAGCGTAAAGTCTTATCAGCCGTCTTCACCCGTCGTGCTCTTGTCTACGTTCGGCAGAAGGTTAATGATGATTTCGTTTGCCTTAAGAGTATGGAAGATCTGCTTGCTCTAGATTTGGATTCTGCTGCGGCGACTGAGACTGCGGCCCTATCAGCCGGAGTATCTCAAGCTGGGCACAGTAATTTTCGTTAGATATTTTATATTATTGATAGTATTCTACATTAGATTTAATATTCATTATATTATTGTTTTAGTTTTTGTTAAAAATCTCACTCTCTTCACAGCATCCCACCCTACCTTTTATATTGTGGTGTATAGATTGTCTTCTTTAAGAAAATTGATATGTGCGGTTTCAGTACTGATTGTCTACTTCATTGACAATGGATGATGGCACATGGTCGTCAGGTGCGAGCAGCTATACAATGCTTAGAGTACTTGGCAATCAAGGAGCAGGCCTGCGTGTATGTCACATTAATGCTCAAAGTCTAATGAACAAAATTGAAGAATTTAGGTACATGTTTGTTAATTCAAAAATTGATGTTATATGTATGTCCGAAACGTGGTTCTCGTCTCATGTTAGTGATTTGTTAGTAGAGTGTAATGGCTATGATTTGTTTCGATCTGATCGTGATAGTCATGCTGGAGGTGTCGCCATATATGTAAGTAAGCGTCTTAATGCAAAATTTGTATGTAAACATCCTAGTGAAAGTGCCGTTGAATGGATATTTGTTGAAATCACAAGTGCAATGCGCTCTTTAAAAACCTTAATAGGCTGTGTTTATAGACCTCATCGCTATATTGCATACCAAAATTTAATTGATTTGCTGTCCACGCTTACACTTAGCTACACAGACGTTATTCTAGCTGGAGACTTCAACAGCAATATACTGAGAGAAAATCAGTTATTGGACGACATAGAATCTATAGGACTAAATTTAGTAAATTCATCTTCACCTACCCATTTTTCAAATTACTGTGATACATTACTTGACTTATTTTTTGTAAATCACTGTGATAAAATTTCCACGTATAGTCAACTCTCCATGCCAATGTTTTCAAAACATGACCTAATCTTCTTAATTTATAATCTTAATGTAGACTTGACAGAAAACAGAATAGTATATAGGGACTTTAAACATATTGACTACGCCTTGCTGAGTGCTGACTTTAATTCATGTGACTAGGACTCTATTTATGACTCACCTAATATTAATTCACAACTGACTGTCCTACAAAATAATATATCTTTTAAATATGCCCGAGCTTATTTATTAGGTAAATTATATAGTACATGTGTGAGTGTGCGTGTTATATTATTGACCGCTTAATACTGCCGTTGTTGTTTTCCAATGTGACCGTCGTAGACTAACTGGCAAATCCCTAAGTGCAGTGATGTAATATCAGCTGTCAACGCCGCTTATTACATACACAACACCCCTTAACACCCAGATGCGTCGTAGAATTGAGGGGGCTGACGGTTACGCTCAGACCTACGAAGTTCGCCTGCGGGCGCACTCGTTGGAGGCTGGTCGAGCACAGGAGAAGACGCCGATGATGAGGAACACCCTCGTTGGCTAGTAGGGCATGTACCGTCGCTCCTTCCAATTGGCGCGCATTCATCATTCTCGCCGCAGTCGGCAGAAACATTTTCATTGTTGTTACCAGAGTCAAGTGCCGGCAGACGGTTGCGAAGCTGATCGTAGTGTCGTTTAACTATACGGTTGTCCTCTAAGCGAACCGTATACGAAATTGGTCCTGTTTGAGTAGTTACCCATCCTTCAATCCACTTGGGGCCAGTGGAGTAATTTCTGACCCATACTGGGGTACCTGAAATGAAAACATCGTTATGCATGACCTTGCAGGGTTTTCCAATTGATACCTCTGTAGGTTGGGTCTTGTCGAAGTATGTCTTGAGTTCTCTGTTGAGCAGCAATTCAGCGGGAGAACGATTCGTTGTTGCGTGTTTTGTTATGTGCTGATACAATAAGTATCTGGCTAGGCTAACATTTATATCAGCATTGCGGTCGATCTTCTTCAGATAGTTTTTCGTACTTTGTACCATACGCTCAGCTTGGCCGTTGGTAGCCGGGTGAAACGGAGCAGAGCGAATGTGTCGGATCAAGTTGTTTTCCATAAACATTTTGAATTCTTCAGACGTGAAGGCAGTACCGTTGTCTGAGACTAGCTCATCGGGAAGTCCGTGTGTGGCGAATAGCTGACGGAGGAACTTGATCGCACCGTAAGCAGAAGTTGAGTTGACCACGGCGACTTCCAACCATTTAGAGTATGAGTCAACTACCAAGAAGAACGTTTTCCCCTGGAAGGGTCCGGCGAAATCCACATGCAGGCGTGACCAGGGGCGCTTGGCCGATTCCCAATGATGAGTGGGGGTTTTTTGAGGCTCATTTCGTATCTCCTGGCACGCGCAGCAGCTTTTCACCATTGCTTCGATTTCGGCGTCAATGTTGGGCCACCACACATAGCTGCGTGCCAGTGCCTTCATTTTAACAATGCCCGGGTGAGCAGCATGCAGAGCTGTTAGTATTGTACGTCTAGCTTGGGGAGGAATAACGGCTCGAATGCCCCATACTAAGACTCCTTTATTCGCTGATAGTTCCTCTCGACGCATATAGTATGGGTATAGTGTGTCTGCTCTCTCAATTTTCGAATCAGGCCATCCCCTTAACACCCAGCTCAGTACTTTAGAGAGTGTTGAATCCTTTGAAGTGTATGATGCTAACAGCTCCGGGTTGACGACAGGTGTTGCTGCCAACTCAATCATAAGAATCTCTTCAGGTGCTGTGACTTCATCTTCTGTAGATATCGGGCAACGACTTAGGAAATCCGCATTACCCATTTTACTTCCTTTGCGATAAGTAATATTAAAGTTATAAGCGCTGAGGAATATAGATCTGCGTAGCATTACATTAGAAATCACGTTTGGCATTGGTTTTGACGTTGTAAATATTCCTAAGAGTGGCTGATGATCCGTGATGAGCGTGAAGAAACGCCCATATAAATAGTTATGAAATTTTTTTACTCCTGCAATCAATGCCACTGCTTCCCTGTCGATCTGCGCATTATTTTCTTTCTGACTTGGATAATGTGCGAGAGTAAAAAGCAATCGGCCTTTCTGATCCATCCGGGAATTTGTGGCTAAGAACGGCTCCGAGCCCGTAAGGTGATGCATCGCACGCCAGCACCAGTGGCAAACGATCATCGTAGTGTACCAAAAGCTTGTCGGATTGTTTGAGTTCTTTCAATGCAGAGAAAGCATCTGTCTTTTTTGTCTTTCGGTGTAGGCGCATGTAGAATTGCTGTAATTTTTTCAGTTGATGGCCGAACTCCTAATGCATCGATTTTGAATCCCAAAAATTCTATAGATGGTTTGCCAAACTGTTGGGAAATTGCGTGTTCTAGTTAAATGAAAAGACTCGCGGAGTTCAAATTATAAAGCTGCGTTTTATTCAAGAGCTGACAAAGAAGTAATTTCACAATGCGTAAATTGCAGCGCGCGTTCGAGTACATTCCATTTTAGACGGCGCTGCCAGATCGTTCTTAATTCATTAACATTAACATAACAGATTTTGTGTTGCCATACAATAATACTGATTATTTTCAACACCTCTTCTCAATACAAAATTCATTCTATTCTTATATCTTAACCTTTAAACCTGTCATGTTTAACAATTTCATGTGTTTCTGCTTATTTAAATTTTTAGTACAAATATCTGCTATCATATTTGATGTGTCGACATATTTTAAAACAATTTCTTCATTATCAACTAATTCTCTGATGAAATGGTATCTTATGTCGATGTGCTTGCTTCTTGCATGATACATATGATTTTTCGCTAAATGTTGAGCGCTGAGATTGTCGCCATAAATGCACAAAGGATGATCGGTTGGAAAACAGCCTATTTCCTTGACGAGTCTTCTCAAATACACCGCTTCTTTCGCCGCTGCAGCCAACGCCATGTACTCCGCTTCAGTGCTGCTCAGGGCCACCGTGGTCTGCTTATGCGACTCCCATGAAAAAACTGCTCCAGCCAAGAAGAACATATACCCTGTAAAAGATTTTCTATCGATTATATTACCTCCCCAGTCGGCGTCAGTATAACCTTCGATTGAACTGTCTGTTTTGTAATAATGCAGTTTAAGATTCTTCGTTGTGGACAAATATCGTAATATGTGTTTTGCGCCATTGTCGTCTTCGCTCGTTGGATTTTTATTCTTCTGCGAAAGCTTCGAGACAGAATGTAGAATGTCTGGTCTTGTAGATATCGCCAAGTACATTAAACTGCCAATAAGAGCCTGATATTTTGTTGCATCTACTGGTTTGGAGTCATCTGAAGCCTTAACTTGGTATCCTGTATTCAACGGTGTCGCAGCTGACCTACAGTTCTGCATATTGTACTGATACAATAACATGTCGATATACTTGGTTTGACACACAACCACATCACCAGTTTCTCCAGAACGTTCGACTTCAAAACCAAGAAAGCTGCTGACTGCTCCCTTGTCGACTGACTTGAATTGCTTTCCAATGTATAGCTTTATGTCTTGAAGATCCTTCTTATTCTTGCTTGCGATTAATATGTCATCGACGTATACTGCTACGAGGTTTATATTTTCGCCGACGAACATTGTATATAAGCATGGTTCGCTACTGCATGGAACAAATCCATACTTTTTCAGAACACCATCTAGCTTAGAATTCCATTCGCGTCCAGACTGCTTCAAACCGTAAATAGCTTTGTTTAGTTTTGCTACTCGATTAGGATATTCTCTGCTTACAAACATCTCGGGTTGAGTCATGTAAATTTCGTCACTCAGCTCTCCGTTTAAATACGCTGTGCACACATCCATCTGATGCATGTGTAATTGGAGTTGCGCAGCAAGTGCGAATACCATACGTATTGTTGCGTAACGTACGACGGGTGAGAACGTTTCTTCATAGTTGATTCCATATTGTTGGCTACAACCCTTAGCCACAAGCCTTGCCTTGAATCGATCTATGTAACCATCAGCGTCTCCTTTTAAACTGTATACCCATTTGCTGCCGATCGTTTTCATGCCGGGTGGCAAATCAACCAAGTTCCAAGTATTGTTAGCTACGAGCGAGTCATACTCAAGCTGCATAGCTTCCTTCCAGTTAACTGAATTATTAGAATTCAAAGCCATCTTGACGTTATCTGGAACTTTGACCTCTTCTGTTTTCTGCATGACATTGATGACATTTTTCTGCTTTGAAGGTCTGCCCGGTCTTCCAGTACGCACGATGCGCGGTCTTCCAGGCCCGTATTTTGGTACGACGTCATCGCTGTGAGATTCTGGTAGCCGTTCAATCTCCTCTGGACTATAATACTCTGCAGAATCTGTACTGTTTGATTCCTCAGCATCTTCATTGACCTGTTCTTCAGCATCTTCATTGTCGGTTCCCTCATCGTCTTCTTTGTCCTCTTCTATATTTTTCTGAATCACACAAGAAAAATCAGTAGTGTTTTGAGTACCCATTAGAAGATTTTCTTCGAACTTGACATCACGCTTGATTACAACCTCTCGTTTCTCAGTATCACTGCGGACGGCAGTCCGCGCTAGTGACGAAAGCAGCACGAAGGGTGCGAAGGCGACTAGCATATA